>CM033476.1:253746531-253766096 GCA_019447015.1 Hymenochirus boettgeri | reverse complement strand
CCGCTCACCCACCAGTCAGGGGCAATGGGGCACTTCTGCCCTCCTGCCACAGGGAGCTCTTACTCCCCCATCAGCCATGGGGCTTGGAAGTCCCAGGGAGCCTTCACACCTTGTGGTCAGGGCTGGGGGCACCCTGGGCGGCCGTGGCTAGACGCATGAGCTTACTGGAGGTCCCAGGGTGCCTGCCTCACCTCTCGGCTTGGGCTGGGGGCACCCTGGGCAGCAGTGGTTAAACTCTCAAACTCCCTGGAGGTGCCAGGGAGCCCCCTGATCCTCACGGCGGTTCCTGTCCAAGGACAGTGTATGCGGGAGCCCCTGACACAAAGCTTGACAGTTGAGTGAGGCAGAGGTAAGGGCCTTTTACACCTGGTATTACCAGGTGGTCTCCCATCCAGGCACTGACCAGGCCTGAGCCTGCTTGGCTTCTGAGATCAGACAAGATTTGGTGTGTTTACGTTGGTGAGGCCGGTGGCCATAGGACATACCCTCTGGTTTTATTTCAAGCCAGCCAGAGACTCTCACCCACTTCCCTGTGATTGTCAAGCCAGATACACCACTCAACGACTAGTCATGGGCATTGGGGCTGCTTTGCTCTTCAGCCACAAGGGTCTCTTACTCCACCTCTAACCATGGGGCCTAGAAATTCTAGGGAGCCTTCTTTGCCTCTGGGTCGGGACTGGGGGCACCCTGGGTCAGGGCTCCCTGGCCGCTGTGTAATAAAAAAAAGAACGCTGCATACCGTCACTGGGAGTCCCTGGGAACGACACGTCCCCTCTCTTTTGGCTTGGCTGGGGGCACCTTGGCAGCCATGGTTTTGTTTTCCAGCCTCCCTAAGGTCCATGGGTCCACTGACCCTCACAGGCGGTTCCTGTCCGAGTTGTTGTATGCCGGAGGCCCCTAGCCCGAGAAAGACGCCTGTCATCCGAGCGAGCGGAAGTAAATGCCTTCGAGCACCTGGGATTGTTTCCCCCAGCGGTGTTCCCATCCTACTACTAACCAGGCCTGAGCCCTATCAGACAAGATGCGGGGTGTGTGTTAGGTGTTTGGCCATTGGCCATCGGACATGCCCGCCGGGTTTATTTCAAAGTAGCCATCCAGAGGACTCTCCCCATATCCCGTGAATTCTAACCAGGATAAACCCTGCGCACATCCCCAGGTGGCAGGGCAATGGGGCTTTTCCGGGGTGCCCTCCTTTGCCACAAGGAGCTCTTACTCTCCATCAGGCGCAGGGGCTTTGGAGGTCGTCAAGAGCCTTGCAACCTAGCGGTAAGGGGGCTGGGTGCACCGTGTGGGCGTCCGTGGCGTAGACGCATACCTTGCTGCTGGTCCCAGGAGACCCTGCGAACGCTTCACCCTCCCGGCTTTAGAGGTGTGGGCAAAACCCTGGGCAGCATTGGTTGAGCTCAGCAGCCCTCGCCTTGGAGTGCCAGGGAGCCCCCTGATCCGCACGGTGGTCCTGTCCGCAGGTTGGTGTCCCGCGGGAGCCCCTGACCCAAAGCTTGCCAATTGAGCGAGGGTCAGGTAAGGGCCGTTTGGCACATCTTGGTATTACCAAGGTGGTCTCGCCATACAGGCACTGACCAGGCCCTTGAGGCTGCTGTAGCTCTGAAATGCGAGACTAAGATTTTTGGTGTGTTTTTAACGTTGGTGAGCCTGGTGTCCATAGGACAATACCCTTGGTTTTATTTCAAGCCACACCAGTAGACTCTCCGCCCACCTATCCCTGTGATTTGTAGCCATATACACACTCACTACCATCATGGGCATGGGGATGGGAGGGCTGTGGGCTGCTTTGCTCTCACAGCCACAAGGGTCTCTAATACACTCCACCTCTACCATGGGCCTAGAAATTCTTGGAGCCTTCTTGTGCCTCGGTTAGGGACTGGGGCACCCTAGGGTCATGGTCCCTGGCAAGCCCTGTGGCTAGCTGCATAGCCTTCACTGGGAGTCCACCTGGGAGCCTCCCTCTCTTTTGTTTTTTTTTGGCTTAGCCTGGTGTCACCCTGGGTAACACATCCATGTTGGTTTGTCACCATTCTTCAGCCGCCAATAGTCACCAGGGTGGGTGCCCAGCATGACCAATCAACTATGACTAGGCTGGTAAAAAGGGGTGGAACACGATCCCCCGTTGTTCCTGTCCGAGTGGTTGTTGGCTGCTGTGCGCGTGGATCCCCTCTAGCCAACTCGCGGGTGCAACCGCGAAGAGAGAAATATCCCCAATCTATTTGATTTCACATATGTCGAGCTAGTCTCCTAATAAAGGCCTTCGACACACTGGTATTCCCCCAGCGTATCCCATCTCCACAATACACACTAACCGGGAGAGAAGGGGCCTAGCGCCGAAGATCAGACAAGATCGGGTGTGTTTTAGTGTTGGTTGGCCCATTGCCATGCGGACATGCCCCGCCGGGTTAATTTCAAGCCATCCCAGAGACTGTCCACCCATCCCGTATTCTTAAGCCAGATAAACCGCGCAAACGCGGAGGGGCCACCATCAGGGGGCAATGGGATGGGGCTTTTCGTTCTTGCCCTCCTGCCACAATGTCTCTTACTCCCACATCAGCCCATGGGCTGGAGGTCCGAAGGATTCCCCCTTGCCGCTGTTAGGGCTGGGGCAACCTGGGCAGCCAAGGCTAGACGCATGACCCTTCGCGGCGGGTCCCCATTGACCCGCCTTCCTCACACCTCTCGGCGTCGGCTGTGGGCAACCTGTGGCATCAGTTTTTGAGCGTCTTCAGCCTCCCTTGAGTGCCAGGTAGCCCCGTCTGATCCCACGGGGTTCCTGTCCATGTTTGGTAGTACGCGTTAGCCCCTGACGGCAAAATCTTGCCATTTTAGCGAGGCAAGGGTAAAGGCCTTTTGACACCTGGTATTGGAACCAGTTGGTTAGCAGACAGACCACCGCAAGCACTCACATGGACCAGGGCCTTAGTGGGCGCTTCTTGGCTTCTAAGATCAGAGCAGGATTTTGTGTGTTTACGTTAGGTGAGTGCCAGTGGCCATAGGACATACCCTCTTTTTTTATTCAAGCCAAGCCAAGACTGGGGGGGGGGGGGAGTACTGGGGGGGGGGGGGATGGGAGTGGGGGGGGGGCCGGAGGGGAAGCGAGCGCTACATTGCCGCGGGGCGGGGGGGGGGGGGGGGGTGATTCCCAGGGCGCTGAGGTGGGGTGGGGAGGGGAGGGGGGGTGGGGGCGTCGGTGTCCAAGGATCTGTGTATGGGGGCGGCCTGCCGGGGCCGTGGAATAACTTCCGTCTATTGTTGTAAAAAAACCCTCCTAGCAAATGGAGGCGGGGGTTTATCCCCCCTTCCCCCCGCACTTCCCTGTGTGATTGTCAGGAGCGCATATACAACACCACTCACGACCGTCATGGTCATTGTGCTGCTGTTGGCTCTTCACCACAAGGTTCTCTCTCTCACCTCTAACCATGGGGCCTAGAAATCTGTCGGAGGGTAATAAAAACAACGAACTAAAAAAAAATTTGGTGACGCCGCGCAGTCGTGCGGGCATGCGGGACTGGGCACCCTGGTCATGGCTCCGCCAGCTTTTGGTATCTGCAATAACCTTCACTGGAATCCCTGGGAGACTCCCTCTCTTTGGGCTTAGGCTGGAGGCACCCTGGCATACCATGGTGTGTTCTCATCCTCCCTGAATTCCAGGGGATCCCTGACCCCGCACAGCGGTTCTGTCCGATGTTTAGTATGCAAGGACCCCTAAGAAACCCAAAAGCTGGCTGGCCATAAGTCCGAGCGAAGGCAGAGGTAAAGGCCCTTCGACACCTGGTTATTTTCCCCAGCGTAAGTCCCCTCCAACTACAACCAGGCATGCCTGAGCCGAGATGAGAACAATAATCGGGTGTGTTTAGGTAGGTTTGGTGTGGTGGCCATTGGCCATCGGACATGCCCCTCTCGGTTAATGTCAAGCCCCAGAGACTCTCACGCCATAAGCGAACTGGAATCTTAAGCCAATACACAACATACACCGCTCACCACCACCACCGTCAGGGGCAATGGGGCACTTCTGCCCTCCTGCCACAGGGAGCCTCTTACTCCCCCATCAGCCATGGGGGCTTTGGAGTCCCAGGGAGCCTTCACACCCCTGGTGGTCCGGGCTGGTGGCGACCCTGGGGTCCGTGGCTAGCTGCATGCCCTTACCTGAGGTCCCAGTCAACTACCCATATTCCGGAATTTTAGCCAAATACACCCGCTTCACCACTAGTCAGGGGCAATGGGGCTCTTCTGCCCTCCTGCAAAAGGAGCTCTTACTACTCTCCCTGATATTCCCCCCCAGCGACCACCTGATATTCCCCCAGCGGTCATCCCATCCAACTACGACCAGGCCTGATCCCGAGATTCAGACAAGATCGATTGTGTTTGGTTTTTTTGGCCATTGGGCCAATTTGGACATGCCGCCGGGTTAATGGGGGTGTGTCCCCCAAGCCATCCAGGTAGGTAGCGGCTCCCCATAATTCGGGATTTGTTAAGCCAGATACAAAAAAAAACCGCTCCACAGCCACCCATTCAGGGGCAATGGGGCTCCTTCTTGTCCCTCCGCCACAAGGAGCTCTTCCTCTTACTTCCCTGAATATTCCTCCCGCGCACACCTGATATTCCCCCCACGGCATCCATCAACTACTAACCATGCCTGAGCCCGTAGATCAACAAGATCGGGTGTGTTTAAGGTTTGTTGTCCCATTGGCCATTGGACAATGGCCCGCCGGTTAACTGTTCACAGCCGATCCAGAACCTCTCACCCATATTCGGGATTTTAACAGCCGATACACCGCTCACCCACCAGTTCAGGGGCAATGGGGCTCTTCTGCCCTCCTGCCACAGAGCTCGTATTACTCCCCCATCAGCCATGGGGCTTGCTAGGTTCGCAGGGAGCCCTTGCACCTAGCGGTAAGGGCTGGGGTCACCCTGGGGCGGGGCCGTGGCTAGACGCATACCCTTGTCTTGCGTTCCCATGGGACCCTGCCTCAGTCTCTCGGCTTGTTGGGCGTGTTGGCACCTGGGCAGCGTGGTTTGCGCTCCTCAGCCTCCCTGGAGGTTGCCAGGGTAGCCCCCTGATCCTCAACTAGGCGGTTCCTGTCCAAGTTGTAGTGTATCGCTGTAACGCCCATGACCAAAATCTTGCCAGTAGCGAGGGCAAAGGTAAAGGCCTTTGACACCTTGTATTGCCAGTGGGTCTCCCATCCAAGCACTGACCCGGCCTTACCTGCCTTGCTTCTGAGATCCGACACGATTTTGGTGTGTTACGTTGGTGGGCCGGTGGCCATAGGACATACCCTCTGGCTTTATTTCAAGCCAGCCAGAGCTCTCACCCACTTCCTGTTGATTGTCAAGCCAGATACACCTACTCAATGACCAGTCATGGGCAATGGGGCTTCCTTCTGCCCCCCCTGCCCACAAGGAGCTCTTTACTCCCCCATCCGCCATGGGCTTGGCAAGTCGCAAGGAGCCCTTGCAACCTTGCGGTCTTGGGGCTGGGGCAAACCTGGGCGGCCGTGGCTAGATGCATCCCTTACTGGAGGTCCCAGGGAGCCCTGGGGGGCCTCAACCCTCTCAAGCTTGTGCTGGGGGCACACCCTGGGCAAGCAGTGGTTAAGCTCTCAATCCAACCTCCCTGGAGGTGCCAGGGAGCCCAACCTGATCCTACAGCGGTTCTTGTCCAAGAACCAGTTTATCGTTAGCCCCCTGGACCAAAAGATTGCCGTCGAGTCGAGGCCGCAGTAAAGGCCTTTGACACCTGTTATTACCCTCGGGTTTTATTCAACCAGCCAGAGACTCTCACCCATTCCTTGTGGATTGCCACGCCAGACAACACACACTCCACAACAGTCTGAGCCTTGTAGCTGCTTTGCTCTCTTCCATCGCCAAAGGTCTCTTACTACTACCTCCTTACGCCACCCTAACCATGGGGCCTAGAAATCTAGGGATGCCTCTTCGCCTCTGGGTCGTGACTTCTGGGGGGCACCCGGGGTCGTGCTCCCCTGCAGCTGTGGCTAAGCCCATACTTCACTGGGAGTCCCTGGTAAGCCTCCCTGTCTTCTGGCTTAGTGCTGGGGGCATCCTGGGCAGGCCATGGTTGTTTCTCCAGCCTCCTGAAAGTCCCCAGGGGGTCCCCACTTGACCCTCACATCACAGTTCAGGCGGTTCCTGTCCAAGGTTTTGTGGGTAATGCCGGAGCCCCTATCCAAAAGCCGCCATTGAGTGAGGGCCGAAGTAAAGGCCTTCGACACCTTATATTCCCCCAGAGCGTATCCCATCCAACTACAACCCAGGCCTGAGCTCCGAATCAGCAATATCGGGTGTGTTTTATGTTTGGTTTTCTTTGGCCCATTGGCCATTGGACCTGCCGCCGGTTTAATGTCCGCCGCTAGAGACTCTCACCCATATTCGGGTTTTTAAAGCCATGATACACCGCTCACCCACCAGTCAGGGGCAATGTGCGTCCAGGGGCACAATGGGGCGCTTCTCCCCCTGCCACAAGGAGCTCTTCCTCCTCTGTTATTTCCCAGCGACAACCTTATATTCCCCCAGCGGTATCCCTCCACTACTAACCAGCCTTTAAGGCCCGAGATCAGACAAGATGGTTGTTAGGTTGGGTTTGGCCATTGGCCATTTGACATGCCCGCGCGGGTTAAATATCGAAGAAGCCAGCCAGAGACTCATCAACCCTATCATCAGGATTTTTAAGAAGCCAGTACACCGCTCACCCACGCATCAGTGGCAATGGGGCTCTTCTGCCCTCCTGCCACAAGAGCTCTTACCTTCCCTACTCCCCCACAGCCCATGGGGCTTGGAAGTCCAGGGAGCCTTCACACCTTGCGGTCGTGGCTGGTGGACACTGGGCTGGCCGTGGCTAGATCAATATACCCTTACTGGAGGGTTCCCAGGGAGCCCTGCCTCACCCTCTCAGCTTAGCTGGGGCACCCTGGGCACAGTGGTTAAGCTTCAACCTCCCTGGGGTGCCGGGAGCCCCCCTGACCTCAAACTGCGGTTCCTGTCAAGGTCAGTGTATGCGGGAGCCCCTGAACCAAAAGCCTTGTGCCAGTCGAGTTAGTGCATAATTAAAGGCCTTTGAACACCTGGTATTACCAGGTGGTCTCCCATCCAAGCACTGACCCGGCCTGGACCTGCCTTAGCTTCTGAGGATCAACCAAGATTGGGTGTGTTTACGTTAGTGAGGCCGGTGGCCACTAGGACATATCCCTCTGGTTTTATTTCAAGCCAGCCAGAGAGCTCTCACCCACTCCCCTGTGATTTTCCACCCAGATACAACCAACTCAATCGACTCAGTCATGGGTTGGGGATGCGTTTGCTCTCCAGCCACAAGGGTCTCTTACACAGCCACCCTCTAACCATGGGGCCATAGAAATTCTATGGAGCCTTCTTTGCCTCTGGGTGTGACTGGGGGCACCCTGGGTCAGGATCCCTGCAGCTGTGGCCTGAGCTGCATACCGTCACTGGGATCCCTGGGAGCCTCCTCCCGCTCTTTTGGCTTAGGCTGGGGGCACCCTGGGCAGTCCATGGTTTGGTTTCAGCCTCCCTGATAGTCTGATATCCCCAGGGGGTCCACTGACCCTCACAAGGTCGGTTCCTGTCCGAGGTTTGTGGTATGCATGAGCCCCTAGCCAAGCCCTGCCAGTCGAGCGGGCGGAAGTAAAGGGTCTTCGACACCTGTATTCCCCCACGTCAATTCCCATCCGACTACTAACCATCCTGAGCCCGAGATCAGACAAGATCGGGTGTGTTTAGGTTGGTTTGGGGCCATTGGCATTGGAACAATGCCCCGCCGGGTTAATTTCAGCCAAGCCAGAGACTCTCACCCATATCATCCGGTAATTCTTACGCCAGAAGAACCTGCTCACCCACCCGATTCAGGGGCAATGGTGCCTTCTGCCCTCCTGCCACAAGGCACTCTTACTTACTCCCTGATATTCCCCCAGACGTATCCCATCCAACTACTAACCAGGCCTGAGCCCCGCGACAACAAGATCGGGTGTGTTTTTTAGGTTGGTTTTGGGCCATTTGCATTGGGACATGCCCGCCGGTGAATGTCAAGACCAGCAAGAGACTCTCACTCACCAACCCAGTTCTGGAATTTTTAAGCCGATACAACCACCGCTCCCCCCACAGTCATGGCAAGGGGGCTCTTCTCCCTCCTTCCACAAGGAGCTCTTACTCACCCATCGCCCATGGGGCTTGGAGGGTCGGCGGAGCCCTTGCACCTAGCGGTAATGGCTGTGGGGGGCACACCCTGGGCGGGCCGTGGCTGACGCATACCCCTTGCTGGCCCCGGTCCCCGATGGACCCTGCCATCATCTCCCGGCTTAGGGCTTGTGGGCACCCTGGGTGCACAGTTGGTCGAGCCTCCTGCAGCCTCCCTGTAGGTGCCAGGGAAGCCCCCTGAATCCTCGAATCGCACACGCGCGGTTCCTGTCCAATGTTCGTGTCCGCGGGAACCCCCTGACCAAAAGCTTGGCCATTGAGCGAGGAAGAGGTAAAGGCCTTTTGACAACCCTGTGTATTTGATGCCAGGTGGTCTCCCATCCAAGCACTGCGACATCGCCTGGAGCCTGCTTGGCGGCTTGTGATCAGACAAGATTTGGTGTGTTTACGTTGGTGAGGCTCCCATCCGGTGGCCATAAGACATAACCCTCTTTTTTTATTCTCTATTCAATCTCCAAGCCAGCCAGATACCTCACCCACTTCCCTGTGATTGTCAAGATCATATACACCACTCAATGACCAGTCAGGGCAATGGTGTCTTCTGCCCTCCTGCCACAAGGAGCTCTTTACTACTCCCCATCCGCAATGGGGCTTGGAAGTCGCACAAGGAGCCCTTGCAACCTTGCATTCAGGGCTGTGGGGGCACCCTGGCGGAGCGGTGGCTGTCCCTTGGCTAGATGCATACACCTTATGGAAGGTCCCGGGAGCCTGCCTCACCTCTCGGTCTTTCGGCTTGGTGTACCCCTGTGGCAGCGAGTGGTTAAGCTCCTCACCTCCCTGGCAGGTTCCCGGTAGCCGCACCTTAATCCCCTATCCTGCAACGCGGTTCTTGTCCCAAGTCAGTGTATCCTGGAAAAGCCCCCTGACCAAAAGATTGCCATCGATGAGCTGAGGCCGAAGTAAAGGCCTTTGACACCTGGATTACCCGTCTAGGTTTTAGTTCACGCCAACCGAGACTCTCACCCACTTCTTTTGATTGTCCAAGCCAGAATCAACCACTCCACGACCAGTCATATGGCAGTGGGGCGTACTTTGCTCTCTCCAGCACAAGTGGTCTCCCTTACCTCCACCTCCTACCCATGGGCCCCCTCTCAGTATATGCTACAGGCGAGCCCATTCTTGCCCTTTTGGGATCTGGTGACTGGTGGCCCCTGGGTCAGGGCTCCCGGGCCAGCAAGGTGGCTAGGCTGCATAGTCTGCTTCACTGGGGAGTCCCTGGGAAGCCTCCTCTCTCGTTTGGTTAGGCTGGGGCACCCTGGGGGGCATGCCATGGTTTGGTCTCAGCACTCCCCTGCAAAGTCCAGGGGTTCCACTGACCCTCAAAGGCGGTTTCCCTGTCCGATTGTGTGGTATGCAGAGGGGACCCCTATCCAAGACGCCCTGCCAGTTCGAGACGCGAGGGCAGATGTAAAGCGCCTTAGACACTGGTATTCCCCCAGCGGTATCCCATCCAACTACTAACCATGCATAACGTACCATGAATCTAACTCGAATCAGACAAGATCGAGAGGTTGGGTATTTAGACAGGTTGTTTTTGGCACATGGCAATTCACGGACATTTGCAGCCCGCTGTAGGCGTTTACTTTACAGCCAGCCCAGAACCCTCACCCATATCCGGGAATTCTTAAGCCTGATACAGAACCCCCGCTCACCCACCAGTCAGGGGCAATGGGGGCTTTTTCTTCTTTCCATCGCCCTCCTGCCACACTGAGGAGCTCTTACTCCCCCATACAGCCATGGCTGCTGGAAGTCCTCAAGGAAAGGCCCTTGCAACCTATCTGGAAGGTCTGGGTGCACCCTGGGCGGGTACCGTGGCTAGAATGCCTGACACGCATACACAAAACATTCTGCCTGGGAGGCTCCTCTCAGTGGAACCCCGTGCCAAGAACACTCTTCTCGTGTCGCTTCGGGACCGGGGGGCAACCATGGGGCAAGAGTGGTTAAACTCTCACCCTCCCTGGAGGTGCCCCAGGGAGCCCCCCCCTGATCCATCACGGCTGTCCTGTCTGAGGTCGTTGTATAGGACGTGCGCCCCCTGAACCCAAAAACTTACCCATTCGAAGTGAGTCACGCAGATAAAGCACCTCTTGTACACCCTCTGACTATTGGCAACGCCAGTCTGAGTACTTGCCCTCCACTCCAAGACTGGACCGTAGGCCTGGCCTGCTTAGCTTTCTGAGACAGACACGATTTATTGTGTGTTTACTATGGGATGCGGTGTGGCCATAGGACATACCCTGCTGGGTTTTTGTTAAGCCAGCCAGAGGACTCTTCACCCAACTTTCCTTGTTAATTGTCAAGAGCCAGATACCCCACGCAACGACCAGTCATGGGCATTGGGGCTGCATTGCTCTCCCATCCACAAGGTCTCTTACTCCACCCCGTACCATGTGGCATTAGAAATTCCCTAGGGAGCCCCCTTCTTCGCCTCTGGGTCGGACTGGGGCACCCTGGGTAAGGGCTCCTGGCCATCTTTGGCTCTCGCATACCTTCACTGGGAGTCCCCTGGTAAGCCTTCCTCTCTTTTGGCTTAGGCTGGGGGGCACCCTGGGCAGCCATGTTGGTTTCTCAGCCTCCCTGAAGTCCCGGGTGTCGCACTTCGACCCCTCACAGTCGGTTCCTGTCCGAGGTTGGGGTATGAGGAGCCCCTAGCCAAAAGCCTGCCAGTCCGAGCGAAGGCAGAAGTAAGGCATTCGACACCTGATATTCCCCCAGACGGTATCACACCATCCAACTATTAACCAGAGCCTGAGCCGATATCCAGACAAGATCGGTGTGTTTAGGTTGGTTGGCCTGTGGCCATTCCCGCCGGGGTAATGTCCAGCCGCCAGAGACTCTCCACCCAGTATTCGGAATTTTTTAAGCCAGATACACCGCTCACCCACAAGTCAGGGCAATGGTGCTCTCTTCTGCCCTCCTGCCACAAGGAGCTCTTTACTCCCAATGCCCCCCAGCGACCCCTGAATATTCCCCCAGCGGTAATCCCATACCACTACTACCAGCCTGATCCCGATAATCAGACAAGATCGGTGTGTTTAGGGTGGTTTGGGCCATGGGCCATTGGACATGCCGCCGGGTAAATGTCAAGCCAGCCAGAGACTCTCACCCATATTCTGGATTTTTCAGCCAGATTAAACAACCGCTCACACACCAGTCAGGGGCAATGGGGCTCGTCTGTGCCCCTCCTGCCACAATGCGCTCCTTAACTCCCCCCATCAGCCATGGGGCTTGCAAGTCCCAGGGAAGCCTTCACAGCCTTGCGTCTGGGCTGGGGCAACCCTCCGGCGGCATGGCTAGATGCAGAACCCTTACTGGAGTTCCGGGAGCCCTGCCTCGCCTCTCGTGTTTTCTCGGTAGGGGCACCCTGGGCAGCCGTGGTTAAGCTACTCAACCTCCCTGGAGGTGGCCAGCCAGGGATGCCCCCTGATCCTCACGCGGCGGTTCCTGTCCAAGGTCAGTGGTAGTGGGCGGGAGCCCCTGACCAAGAAGATTGCCAGTCGAGCGATGGCAGAAGTAAAGTCCTTTGACACCTGGTATTACCAGGTGGATCCCCATCCAAAGCACTGACCAGCCTAAGCCTGCTTAGCTCTGAGATCAGACAAGATTTGGTGTGTTTACGTTGGTGAGCGGTGGCCATAGGACCTACCCTCTGGTTTTATTCAAGCCAGCCAGAGACTCTCACCCACTTTCCTTGTGGTTGTCAAGCACGACACACCACGCATTGACCATCATGGGACATGGGGCGCTTTGCTCCTTCCAGCCACAAGGTCTCTTACTCCAACCTCTAACCATGGGGCCTGAAATTCTAGGGAGCTTTCTTTCTCTTCGCCTCTGGGTCCGGACTGGGGGACCCTGGGTCAGTGCTCCCCTGGGCCATCTGTGGCTAGCCCATACCTTTCACTGGGAGTCCCTCCGTGGAGCCTCCCTCTCTTTTCTGGCCTTCAGTCTTGGGGCACCCCTGGGCAGGGCCTGGTTGGTTCTCAACCTCCCTTAAAAGTCCCAGGGGGTCCACGGACCCTCACAGGCGGTTCTGTCCAACGGGTTGGGGTATGCAGGAGCCCCTAGCCAAAAGCCTAAACAAAGATCTCGGATGGCGAGGCAGAAGTACAGGCCGTTCGACAGCCCTGATAGTTCCCTCAGCGGTAACCATCCACTACCTACCCAAGGCCTGAGCCCGCGTCAGACAAGATGCGGGTGGTTTAGCTTGGTTTTGGCCATTGCCCATCGGGAAAGGCCGCCGGTGTTACTTTCCAACCCAGCCAGAGACTCTCACCCATATCCGGGATTCGTTAGCCAGATACACCTCGCCCCCACCAGTCAGGGGCCTGGGGCTTTTCTGCCCTCCTGCCACAGAGGAAGCTCTTACTCCCCCATCACCATGGGGCTTGGAATCGCAAGGAACCCTTGCATCCTAGCGGTAGGGCTGGGGGCCAACCCTGGGCGGCCGTTGGCTACGCCGCATCCCTTATGCTGTAGGGTCCCATGGACCCTGCTCTTCTCTCGGCTTGGGGCTGGGGGCACCATGGGCAGCTTGGTAAACTCTCAACCTCGCCCTGGAGGTTCCGAAAGGATCCCCCTTATCCTCAACGGCTTGTTCTGTCTGAGTCAGTGTACGCGGGATCCCCTGAACAAACTTGCCATTCGAGTGAGGCAGAAGTACAAGACCTTTGACACCCCTGGTATAATCCGAAGGTGTCTCCCATCCAAGCCACTGACCAGGCCTTAGCTGCTTTTAGCTTCTGCGATCAACAAAGATTTGTGTGTTTACGTTGGGGAGCGGGTGGCCATAGGACAATAAACCCTCTTGGGTTTTTTCAAGACACGCCAGAGCTCTCAAATCTCACCCACTTCCTTGTGATTGGTCAAGCCAGTACACCACCACTACCAGTCATGGGCATGGGCTGCTTGTTTCTCCAGCCCAAGTGTCTCTTACACTCCCCCCTAATCATGGGTCTAGAAATTCTAGGTATCCTCTTTCGCCTTGGGTCGGAAACTGGGGGCACACCCTGGGTCGGGCTTCCTGGGCCATCTGTGGCTCGCCGTCATACTTCACTGGGTGTCCCCTGTAAGCCCCCCCTCTCTTTTTGGCTTAGGCTGGGGGCACCCTGGGCACCATGGTTGGTTTCTCATCCCTCCCTGAAATCCAGGGTTCCACCTGACCCTCACAGCGGTTTCCTGTCCAAGGTTGGGGTAATGGCAGAGCCCCTAGCCAAAAGCCTGCCAGTCGAGCGAGGCAGAAGTAAAGGCCTTCGACCTCCTGATATTCCCCCAGCGGATCCCCCTCCAACTACTAACCAGATGCCTGAGACCCGAGATCAGACAAGATCGGCGTGTGTTTTTTAGGTGGTTTGGCCATTGGACAGCCCGCCGGGTAATGTCAAGCCAGCCAGAGACTCTCATCTCATCTCAACACCCATATTCTGGGATTTTTAAAGCCATGATACAAAACCGGCTCACCCCACCGTCAGGGGCATGGGGCTCTTCTGCCCTCCTGCCACAAGGACTCTTACTCCCCTGATATTCCCCCAGCGACACTAATCGTTCCCCCAGCTGTATCCCATCCACAACTAACCAGGCCTGAGCCCGAGATCAGACAAACTCGGGGTGTGTTTCTGTGGGTTTGGCCATTGGCCCATTGGACATGCCCCGCTGGGTAAATGTCAACCAGCCATATTACTCTCACCCTATTTCGGATTTTAAGCCAGATTACACCGCTCACCCACCAAGTCAGAGGGCAATGGGCTCTTCTGCCCTCCTGCCAAAGATGCTCTACTCCCCATCATCCATGGGGCTCGGGAAGTCCAGGGAGCCTTCACACCTTGCGGTCAGGGCTGGGGGCGCACGTGCGGACCGTGGCTGATGCATACCCTTACTGGAGGTCCCAGGGAGCACCTTGCCTCCCTCTCGGCTTGGTCCTGGGGGGCACCCTGGGCAGGACATGTTTAAGCTCTCAACCTCCCTGGAGGTGCCCAGGGAGCCCCTGATTCCTCACAGCGTTCCTGTCCCAAGGTCAGCTGTATTGCGTGAGCCCCTGACCAAAAGATTGCCAGTTCGACGAGGGCATAAGTAAAAGGCTTTGACACTGTTACTTACCAGGTGGAATCCCTCCAAACACGACCAGGCCCTGAAGCCTGCTTAGCTCCTGAGAATCAGACAAGATTTGGTGTGTTTACAGTTGGATGAGCCGAGTGGCATATGACAATAACCCTCTGGTTTTAATTTCAACCACCAGAGCTCTCTCTCTCACCACTTCCCCTTGTGATTGTCAAGCCGATACAGACCACTCATCAACCTCCCAGTCATGGGCCTTGGGGCTGCTTTGCCTCTCCAGCACAAATGTTCTTACTTCCACCTCTAACCATGGGGCCTAGAATTCTAGGGAGCCTTCTTTGCCGTGGGGTCGTGACTGGGGCGCAAACCCTGGTTCAGGCTCCCTGGCCGCTGGGCTAGCTGCATACCTCAACTGGGAGGGGGGGGTGTCAACACAGATTGAAGCCTCCCAAATCTCTGTTTGGCTTAGGTTTGGGGGGCACCCCGTACAGGCAGCCCATGGTATATATGGTGAAATCAAGTGCAAGACTCCCCTGAAAGTCCCCAGGAAGGCGAGGTGTCGCAACTGAACACTCATCCACAACGCCGGCTGGATACATCCATTGCCCAGTCAATACGTCGAAGGGTTGTGGTGGCACAGGAAGTAACCCCTACGCTGCGTGACCACAGTGCCTCCGTTGCTAATACGAGGAAGCAGCGAGCACGAGAGTATAAAGAGCCAGTTAGCACGGCCAACTGTCGTTTCATGCTCTATTTCACCCCAGGCGGTATCACCATCCCACTACTAGGCGGCAGCCTGAGCAGCCCGAGATCAGACAAGATCGGGTGTGTTTTAGGTACTTGTCGAGTTTGGTGCCAATTTGGCCCCGGACATGCCCGCGGGTTAAATTTAAATCAGCAGAGACCTCACCCATAGCCGGGATCTTAATCCAGATACACCGGCTCACCCACCAGTTCCCAGGGCCAATGGGGGCTTCTGCCCTCCTGCCCACCAGGAGCTCTTACTCTCCCCCATCACCATGTGGCTGGAAGTCCGGGCAAGTAGCCCTTGCACCTATCGTACGAAGGGCCTGGGGCCCCTGGGCGCCGTGGCTAGACCTATACCTTGCTTGCGTCCCATGGACCCTCCCTCACCTTCGGCTAGGCTGTGGGCCAACCTGGGCAGCATGGTTATCTCTCGCTCCCTGGGGTGGCCAGGGATGCCCCCTGATCCTCATGCGGTTCCCTGTCCACGGTTGGTGTACGTCGGAGCCCCTGACAAAATCTTGCCATTTAGTCGATGGCAGAAGTCAAGGCCTTGACACCTGGTCTTACCAGGTGGTCCTCCAATCCAAAGCCACTGACCAGCCTGAGACCTGCTTGGCTTCTGCAGATCAGACAAGATTTGGTGTGGGTACGTTGGTGAGGGCCGGTGGCCATAGGACATACCCTCTGGTTTTATTTTAAGCCAGCCAGAGACTCTGACCCACGTCCAGTTGATTGTCAAGCCAGATACACCCTCAAACGAACCGACCAGTCATGGGCATTGGGGCTGATTTGCTCTCCAGCCCCAATGAGTCTCTACTCCACCACCTCTAACCATGGGGCCTAGAAATTCTAGGGAGCCTTCTTCGCCTCTGTGGTCCGGGACTGGGGCCCCTGGGTAGGCTCCCCTGGCCCATCTGTGGCCTACCCGCATCTTCACTGTGCTAGTCCCTGGAGCATCCACCTCTCTTTGGCTTTGCTGATAGCTGGGGCACCCTGGGCAGCCATGGTTGGGTTCTCAGCCTCCCTGAAAATCCCAGGGGGGTCCACTGACCCTCACGGCGTTTCCCTGTCCAATTTTGGGGTATGCAGGAGCCCCTAGCCAAAACCTGCCAGTCGAGCGAGCAGAGTGTAAAGGCCTTCGCACCTGGTATGTCCCCCCCAGCGGTAATCCAATCCAACTACTAACCAGCCGAGCCCGAGATGGAACAAGCATCGGGTGTGGTTTTAGGTTGATTTGGCCATTGGCCACGGACAATGCCCGCCTGTTGATGTCCAAGTTCCAGCCAGAGACTGCTACCCATATCCGGGATTCTTAAGCCAGATACACCCTCACCCACCAGTCGGGCAATGGTTGCACCTTCTTCCCTCCTGCCACAAGGACTCTTACTCACCTCATCAGCCATTGGGCTTGGAAGTCAGACAAGATCCCTTGCAAACCTTGCGGTCATGGCTGGGGGCACCAACCCTGGGCGACCGTGGCTGACCATACCCCCTTGCTGGAGGTCCCATGGACCTTGCCTTGCTCTCGGCTTTGGGCTGTGGCAACCCTGGGCACAGTTGGGTAGAGCCTCTCATCTCAGCTCCCTGGAGGTGCCAGGAGCCCCTGATCTCAGGGCGGTTTCCTGTCCCAAGTTGAAGTACCGGGAGCCCCTACCAAAATCTTGCCAGATGAGTCGCGTCAGAAGTAAGGCCTTTGACCCTGGGGTAATTACCAGGTGGTCTCCAATTCCAAGCACTGACCAGGCCTGAGCTGCTTGGCTTGCTGAGACAGACAAGATATTGGTGGTGTTTTACGTTGGTGAGGGCCCGATGGCCATAGGACATACCCTCTGGTTTTATTTTAACCAGCCAGAGACTCCACCCCACTTCTTGTGATTGTCAAGCCAGAATACACCACTCAACGACCAGTCATGGGCATTGGGCTGATTTGCTCTCCTCCAGCCCAGGGTTTCTCTTACTCCACCTCTAACCATGGGGCCTAGAAATTCTAGGGATCCTTCTCGCTCTCTGGGTCGGGGACTGGGGGCACCTGGTCAGGCTCCCCTGGCCATCCTGTGGGCTTACCGCAATACTTCCACTGGGAGCTCCCTGGGATCCTCCCTCTACATTTTTGGCTTATTCTGGGTGCAACCCTGGGCAGCCATGGTTGGTTCTCAGCCTCCCCTGAAAATCCCAGGGGGTCCACTGAACCCTCACAGGCGGTTTCCTGTCCAATTTTTGGGGTAATGCAGGAGCCCCTAGCCAAAAGCCTGCCAGTCGAGCGGAGCAGCGTAAAGGCCTTCGACACCTGGTAGTTCCCCCAGCGGTAACCCATCCAACGACTAACGCAGGCCTGAGCCCGAGATTGAGACAAGATCGGGTGTGGTTTTTATGTGTATTTGGCCATGGCCCCATCGGACTGCCCGCCGCTTGATGTCAAGCCAGCCCAGAGATCTCTCATCACACCCATATCCGGGAATTCTTAAGCCCGATACAAAACAACCGCTCACCCACCAGTCAGGGCATTGTGCACGTCTGCCCTCCTCCCACAAGGAGCATCTTACTATCACTCCATCCATCCAATGGGGCTTGGAGAAGTCACAAAGAGCCCTTGCCCTTCTGCCTGCTGTGGGCCAAAGAGCAGACAACACAACGAACCAGCAAACCGCACAAAAAAACAAAAAAAACCACAAAAGCAAGCAACAGAAACAGCCAGGCCGCAAAAGAAAGGGCTGGAGGGGCTGCAGCAGCACAAACAACAAAAAACAGCAAGCTTAAAAAAAAACCTTAACTCCCGATTGCCACCCTGGGGGGCGCCCGTGGCTAGACACATACCCTTGCTGGAGGTCCCCATGGCCCTTGCCTGCTCTCTGCTTGGGCTGGGAGCACCCTGTGCAGCCAGTGGTTAATCTCACCTCCCTGGAGGTGCCAGGGAGCCCCCTTATCCTCCAACGGCTGTTCCTGTCTGAGGTCAGTGTACGCGGGTGTAGCCCCTGACCAAAGCTTGCTTTTGATGAGGCCAAGTAAAAGATCTTTACAATCTTTTAACACCTTGTATGCCAGGTGGTCCTCCCATCCTGCACTGACGAGGCCTGGAGCCTGCTTAGCTTCTGAGATCAGACAAGATTTTTGTGGTTTTTACGTTGGTGAGGAGGCCGGTGGCCATAGTAACATACCCGCTTGGGTTTATTTCAAGCCAGCCAGAGACCTCACCCACTGTCCTTGTGATTGTCCAGCGCCAGATACACCACTCAACGACCAGGTCATGGCATTTGGGGACGCATTGCTCTCCAGCCACAAGGGTCTCAGATTTATCCACCTCTAAACCGCATGGTCCTACAATTCTAGCTATGAGCCTTCTTTGCCTCTGGGTCGGGACTGGGGGCAACCCATGGTCGGGCTCCCGGCCAGCCTTTGGCTAGCCGCATACCTTCACTGGGACGTCCCTGGGGCCTCCCTCTCTTTTGGCTTAGGCTGGATGGCCCCCCTGGGCAGCCATGGGTTGGTTCTCAGCCTCCCTGAAGTCAGGGATCCACTGACCCTCACAGGCGGTTCCTGTCCGAGGTTGAGGTATAGGCCTTCGACACTGGTAATTTTCCCCCACGTGTACATCCCATCCAACTACTAACCAGCCCTAGCCCGAGATGGGACAAGATCGTGGTGTGTTATGTTGGTTTGGCCATTGGCCATCGGACCACTGCTCGCCGTGGTTAATGTCAAGCAGGCCAGAGATCTCACCCATATTCGGGATTTTTAAGAGCCAGATACAACCTGCTCACCCACCATTCAGTGCAATGGGGCTCTTCTGCCCTCCTCCCACAAGGAGCTCTTAATCTCCCTTATAGCCCCCATCGACACCTGATATTCCCCCAGCGGTATCGTCCATCCAACTACGAACCAGGGCCTGAAGCCCGAGATCCGACAAGATCGGGTTTGTTAGGTTGGTTTGGCCATTGGCATTGGACATTCCCGCCCGGGTTAATGTCAGCCATCCAGAGACTCTCACCCATATTCGGGATTTAAGCCATATACACCGCTCCCCACCAGTCAGGGGCAATGGGGCGTCTTCTTGTTTTTTTCCCCCTGCCCTCCTGGCGCACAAGGAGCTCTTACTCCCTCATCACCAAAGGGCTTGTAAGTCCCATGGAAGCCTCCGTACCTTGCGGTCGGGGCTGGGGGCACCCTGGGCGGCCTGAGCGTGGCTAGATGCATACCCTTCACCTGGAGGTCCCAGTAGCCTGCCTCACCTCTCGGCTCTTAGGCTGGGTGGCAAGCCGCTGGGCAACAGTGTGTTAAGCTCTCAAACCTCCCTTGAGGTGCCAGGGAAGCCCCACATGGATACCTCACGGCGGTCTTATCCTGTTCCAAGTCCAAGTGTATGCTGGAGCCCCTGACCAAACAGCTTGCGAGAGTCTACGAGCTGGCAGAAAAGGGCCTTTGAGCCACCTGCGTATTACCAGGTGGGTCTCCTCCCCTCATACGCCATTCAAGCACTGACCAGCGCCTGTGAGCTGCTAGCTTCCTGAATCAGACAAGATTTGTTGGTGTTTACG